>JAEOAD010002638.1:0-22495 GCA_036365145.1 Orientallactaga sibirica
TGATTAAACACTGAAGACTTGATCAAATATAAGAATTAATTCGGATGCATCAAGAAAATCAGAACTTGAACCAAAATCATACTTAAGAAAATAGATGGACATGATGCGTAACACAACAGAAAACAAAATCAAATAGAGATTATAAAAGCTTCTCTAAATGCCCTCACTAACAGAGTTACTCATGTGGAAGACAGAACCTCTGACCTGGAAGACAATACAGAAGAGAAATTGATCAAGGGCCAAATTACTAAGTTCAAAAAATCAAGTGAATAGAATGTAGAGGAACTGTGGGATAACCTAAAATGTAAACATCTGGATCATGGGTATACCAGAAAGAAAATCCAGGCCAGAGGCATGAACATATTCAACAAAATCATAGAAGAATTTTCCAAATCTCTCAAAGAAGCCCATTCAGATATAAATGGGAACACCAGACAGGACCAAGAAGAATCTCTCTAAGGCAAAAGGCCTAAAGTGAGTCAGGAAGAGATTGATTAAAGATAGTGGAGGGAGGCTAATCAAAATCTAAGAGGATATAAAAAAGTCATATTGAAACCTACTTTTCTGGACAATGGAACACTCCAAGCTGTAGATTGTTACTAGAAACTTTTTCAGTACCAGGGATGGGATACCTTCAGGGGTTGTTAGCCAGGAGGTCACAGATACCCCCAAAACATTATAGGCCATTACTGAGGTCTTTGTTTTCCCACAGGAATAGATGGCGGAAGACCCTATTGCTGAAGACTCCACACACTCCACTTGGGTGCAGTTCACTTTGCAGAAATCCTGCTGGAGCTGAGCTGGCTTCCTCCATGTGGACAGCTGACAAAAGTTGGAAAAAGCTACTGTGCAGTTCAATGGGAGAAAACACCAGTAAGGTACTCAACAAATGAACATGAAGCTTTAAATTTTGGACGTACAGGCCGATGAGCCAATGGATGCAATAGTGGCACGTCTGTTATGGGAAACTAACTGCTCCATGGAACACATCCTGATACTAAAACATATGACAGGGGTAGTTATGAGCCCTGGTGGTGTAAATGTCTGCTGCAAGTCTGGCCAAATGCATATACTATGCTCACTAAACCTCCCAGCAAAGCACCCTTAATGTCCAACAATCCACAGCACAATGCTACTCTCACTCTTGTTTAGAGAAATCTTTCAGACGGCAACCTGGGATGATTCAGAAGGCACCATGGTGCTGAGAAGAAGTGACAGGAGTTCTCAGCGACATCTCAAACCTACTTTCTAAGGCTCCAGGGTCCATTCTGGAAGAGGGACAGAAGAGATGTAAGAGCCAAAGAAAGGAAGTAGGACTCCTTACAACGTGCTCCTGCAGATTACAAATGGCCTGGATATCCATGACCTCACAGTGCCTGGCCTGCCTACATAAGACCATCATAATGGGAGGAAAAGATCATGACATCAAACTGAAAAGAGGATTGATTGAGAGGGGAGGATATGATGAAGTGAAGTTTCAAAGGGAAAGTGGGGAGGAGGAAATAACATGGGATGTCTACAATTAAGAAGTTGTCAATCACAAGAAAAACCCCATAAAACACATCATGGCAGGGATTAATTCAAACCTTACAGTAATAATCTTAAATATTAATGGTCATGCTCATCCATCAAAAGATACAAGTTATCAGGTGCATAAAAAATAGACCCTTCTGGGCGTGAGTGGTGCATGCCTTTAATCCCAGCACTCTGGGGCAGAGGTAGAAGGATCACCAAAGTTTGACGCCACCCTGGGTTCCTGTTAATTACAGGTCAGTCTGGACCAGGTGAGACCCTACCTCAAATAAACAAAAAAAGCCTTCTAACTGCTGTCTTCAAGAGCCAGCTCACCACTAAAGAGATAGACACCACCTCATTCAAGCAAAGAGAAATAAAGCAAGCTATATTAATATCTGATAGGTAGACTTCAAACCAAAGTAATCAAAAGAGGCCACTTCCCTACTCATCAAGGGAAAGATCCAACATGGTGTATCACTATCATAAATATATATGCACCAAACATAGGTGCACACAGTTTATAAAACAAAATCTACTTGATAACAAACAGAAATAAACATCAACACCATCATAGAAGTTTTAATACTCCATTATCATCTAATAGACAGATCATCTAAGCAAAATCAACAGGAAATAATAGGGTCAGCAACATCCTGAATCAACTAGACTTAACAGACATCTATAAATTTTCACTGACTCTACAGAATACACATGCTTCTTGACGCCAATGGAACCTTCTCCAAAATTGACCATATGTTGGCCATAAGTGTGCCTCCATAAAGTCAGTAAAATATGAAACTCCCTGCATCATGTCAGATCACAATGCTGTAAAACTAAAAGTTAACAAGAGACACATCAGAGAACTCACAGCTCCTGAACTAAACAACACACTTTTAAACAATAGATAGGTCATGAATAAATAAAAAGAAATTGTAAATTCCTATAATTGAATATTATTAGAAAGCTTACAACCTAACAAAACTTATAGGACACAATGAAGGCTGTCCTAAGGGGAAAATTCATAGTGCTAAAAGCCCTTCATTACAAAAGCAGAGAGATCCCAAATTAATATCCTAACTGTCTACCTAAAGGAACTGGAAAAACAAGATGAATCCAACCTGGGAGAGCTCAGGTGGGAAAAATAATCAAGTTTAGAGCAGAAATTAATGAATTGGGAAACTAAGAAAACAATTTTAAAAAATTGATGAAATGAAGATCTGATTATTTGAAAAAAATTAAACAAGATTGACAAACCACTGACCAATTTGGTCAAGCAAAAAGAAGTCTCAACAAACTCAGAAATGAAAAGGAGAGATCACAGCAGACTTCAATGGGAGTGAAAGAATGTTCAACACACACTTCCAAAACATCTATTCCACAAATTTAATAATCTGGAAAAATGGATGAATTCCCCAGACACCTACCAACTAAAACTAAACTCAAGAGTAGATAGAGCTCCTATCACATCATAGATATTGAAAGGTAATAAAAACTTCCCCCAAAGAAAAGTCAGAACCAAATAGTTCTCCAGCAAAATTTATCGAAACTTTCATTGAAGAACTAAGGCAATATTTCTCAAAATGTTTCACATAAGAGAGACCACGAATCCTCCCCAACTCCTTTAATGAAATAAGTCACCCCTAATACAAAACCAGACAGGGTACATCAAGAAAACTATAGGCCTCTATCCCTGATGAACTTAGATGCAAAGATCCTGAACAAAGATCATGATACCATTCAACAACACATCAAAAGCATTATCCAACTTGACCAAGTAGGCTTCATCATAGGGATGCAGGGATAGTTCAACATAAATCAGTCAATAGCGTGCACCATATAATAAACTTAATCACAAGAGCCACATGATTCATCTCCAATTGATGCAAAGAAGGCCTTTAACAAAATACAACACCACTTCATGATAAAAAATGCTGAAGTGAATATGCATAGAAAGGTTTATATCTCAACACAATAAAGGCAATATATAAAGCACCTAAGCCCAAATAATATTTGTGGGAAAGATTCAGAGGAGTTCCCACTAGGTTTGGGAACAAGACAGAGAGTGCCCACTCTCACCACTGCTCTTCAACATAGTACTAGAAGTACTAGCCCAAGCAATAAGGCAGAAGAAAGAAATAAAGGGATTCAGAGCTACAGAAAGGAAGAAGTCAAGTTAGCCCTATTTGCAGATAACATGATCCTGTACATAAGTTACCTGAAAGTCTCCATCCCTCAAAACTTCTAAAGGTATTGATCATGATAAAGTGGCAGGATACAAAATCAATGCACAAAATCAATAACTTTTCTATATTCAAAGGACAAATATACAGAAAGAGAAATCAGTGAGGCTGGCCCATTTTCAATAACAACAAAAGATGACACATTGAAATAACACTAGCCAAGGATATAAGATACATATATAATGAAAACATTAAAAACTCAAGAGAAAAGAAACTTAGAGGACTTTAGAGATGAAGACATCCTATGCTCTTGGATAGGTAAATTAATATTGTGAAAATAATAATTCTACAAGCAATAATATCAAACATATACTCATTAAAAAAAACCCTCTGGAGACATCACCATGCAATCTAAAACTATATTACAAAGCCATAGTAACAGAAACAGCATGGCACTGGCATAAAGCAGAAAATAGAACAATCGAACAACTGAAGACCCAGATGGTACTTTAGGCTAACTACAACTATGATCTTTGACAAGAGTGCCAATAATGTAGACTGGAGAAAAGGCCATCTTCAACAAATGGTGTTGGACAAATTGGATAACTGTATGTAGAAAAATGAAATTAGACCTACTCATTTCACCATACACAAAAATCAAGTCAAATGAATTAAGACCTCAATATAAGACCTGAAACTCTTCAACTACTGGAAGAAAAAAATTGAGCCACTCTCCATGATGCAGGACTGAAAATGCTTCCTGAACAAAACTCCAGTAGCCCAGGAAATTAAACAGCACTCAACCAGGTGGATCTCTAAAGCTAAAAAGCTTTGCTGAACAAGCATACTAAAAGCAGAGCTAATGGGAGAAAATCTTTTCCAGCTATACAATACACTGACAAAGCATAACATCTAGAATCTACAGAAACTCAAAAAAACTAAACAATAAAAGATCAAACAACCTCACTCCAAAAAGTGGGGCAGAGACTCAGAACTCAAAGGAAGTTCTCATAGGAAGAATTACAAATGGCTAACACACACTTAAGAAAATATTCAATATCCCTATCCATTAGGAAATGCAAATTAAAACAACTAGAGAGTCCACCTTACCCCAGTAAGGATAGCAAACATTAAAAATCAAATGAAAACAAATGTTGGTGGATGTGGAGAAATAAGACATCATTCACTGTTGGTAGGAATGTAAGCTGGTACAACCACTATGGAAATCAATATGGAGAATCCTACAAAGGATGAGTATAGACTTACCAAAAGCCCTGTTATTCCCTTACTGGGCATTTACCTAAAATCTCCACACCTCAGTTCAAAGATATTTGTTCAATCATGTTTATAGCTGCTCAATTCATAACTAGCTAAGAACTGGGAATCAGCCTTAGGTGCCCATCATTGACAAATGGATACCAAGACGTGGTATATCTACATGATAAATTCTACTTGGCAGTCAGAAAAAAAATGACACAATAATTTTTTTAGATAAATGATCGAACTTGGAACAGATCTTACTAAAGGGAACTCACACAATCACCCAAAAACAATCATCGCATGGTTTCACTCATCTGCAGTTTCTAACCTGGATCAGCCTGAGTTGCTGGCATACCTGAATGGCATCTGAGGCTTGGATAATAGGGAGGAGGGTTTGGGAAAGGAAGGGTGGGGGCACAAAACTGAACCCAAATTGAACTGGAATCCTAGATGCTGGAAGTTAGACTAAAAGATTGAACACACAACAGGACCTTAGCACAGGAGCCCTGAATCAAAGTTCCCTGGAATGGGTTAGATGAAGCCTAACCTTAAGTTTTCCCTGTTTCTCTCTTTTTTTTTCTGATTTTTTTTCTTTTCCCTTGGTGCTGGCCTGCAATTCCCTGTACCAAGATGCGATTTACATGCACAATGAGCTGTTGATTGGTGAGACCTACAACTCCACCTAAAACAAACAAGACAGACTTCTGTCAGAGCCTGTGATTACCCACCAGAGGTTAATGGTAAGTCCCTACTGCTGAAGACACCATATGCCAGGGAGCATGGAGAGACTTGTTTGAAATCTGAAAGACAGCCAGTCCCCAGACAGCCCATCTAGTGCTGGAAGGCTACTGGGCTACTGGGGGAAGTGACCTGACACTATGTTCACACAAGTGCAATATTGGCACACAGCCATGGTGGGAAACCAACTGCTCTTGGATTGGGTAATGGATCCTCTTGGTGGAAAGGAAACCATATCTGGAACTGGGAAACAAGTCAGAATCATAACCAGATAACAATTTTGCTTTCCAATGTCAAGCTCCCATGAGTCTTGGGCTAAATGCTTATCCCATTTAATAATGCTTATCCCATTTAACTGTTGCTGACTTCACTCTCCATTGGAGATTATGCTTCTCTTTTCAGATGGGAGCAGTAACAGAGGAGATAATCGACCAGACCCAGAGGACTACACAGCAGCCCTAGTTGAAACCACACAGGAATTGGGGAAATGAGGAAGGCTGCTGCTTTCTTGGGGAACCTGATATCAGCAGAAGGGTGAAGGAGATAGACACTGAGGACACTCAACACCTACCAAAGCAGAGATTCAGAGGCTCCTAAGAACCCATCACTGAAGGGAATTTGGCAGAAAAGGGGGTGGAAAGTTTGGACTTTATGCACAGAGACATTGCCTCTCCCCCATAACTGACTGCTGCCTCCACAATCCCCATGTAGTTGACCTGCATTTGTAATGAGGAGCGCCTCTTCAGAAAAGTGGCAGGGATGAGGGAAACAGTGGTACCAACATGTGTTGTTTCAATACTAAGTATGTCCATATCTAATAAAAACAGGTTTAAAACTGAACAGTTAAAAAAATGAGACAGGGCTCTTAGTTAAGATTATTCTGAATGGAACCTGTAAATATTTGGTTGAAAAAAACAAAAACAGGCTACCCAGGCAAGAATACAGCCATGCCAAACCAGATCAAGGAGGGCTTTAAGCAAAACATCAGCAAAATATACCCTTCTTCTGAAAAGTGCAGAATAGTTTTTCCCAGACAGAGCAGAGAAGCAGGAGACAGCCAGAATCCCACTGAGGAGCCTGCAACCCAATTCTGGGCATCCCTGGTCTGCGACTGGCCCTGATCTGCATGACCTGCATGCCAGGCACCTTTCAAAGGCATGGTGCAGCAGCAACAGAGACCAAACAGGGACTCACAACCTCAAGCGTCCCTTGCAGAGCCCAGAAATATAAAAAGAAAAGTCTGCTGAGTTACTGAAAGAGATACAGGGAACAGTGTGAGCAACTACAGGCGGACTTCCCATCCCCAACCATCAAAACCACGAACCTCCAGCATTCAGCTCACTGCGGGCATCCAAACAGTTGAGCAAGCTTAAGCTCCATAGCACAACATGGAGGGGAACAAGGTGGTGGGCACTCAGCATTGACACTGGAAGCCATACCAAAAGGTAATGAGGCTGGCTGATGACCAAAAAAAAAAAAAAAAAAAGGTACATAGGTTTTCACTGGAAGTGCTAATCTCTCTTTCCATATTAGGGCAATTATGGGTTACATGTTTGTGGTCAGTTTTACCATTTTCAAATAAACTGAAACATGGGGTGTTGAATAGTGCTGCCTTTAATACTGGAAGATTTATAGGGCCTTTGTCTTTTCCTTTGTCATTATTGAGGGAAGGTCTGATCTAGATCCAGGCTGACCTGGAACTCTCTTCAGAACAGAATTCTCCAGCCACCTAGCTGACAGGATTAAGGGTGTGAGAGCAACACACACCCTTAGGGACTTTCAACCTTATAAGACTATTTGTTTTAAACTCCACACATGTATACTCTGTGCTGGTTTTTATTGAATGTGTATTTTCTCAGTTGAATTTTAGAATTTGCCAATATATTGTCCCCACCCAGTCCACTAGAATACTTGCTTAGTAAGCAAACTCAACACCTAGGATTACTTCTCAGGTTGGATTTGGGTACAAGTGCTACATTGGGTAACTTAAATTTATATCCTGAAAGTATATAAGGTGGATCACCACATCTAAGAACACTGCAGATAAATAGAAAACCTAAGCATCAAATCAATCCAGGATTCAAAATCACTACATTATAATAAAATAAACACAAATAATCAAGACAATATAAATCCCAACAAAATTACAAGTCCATCAGAAATGTTAACCAATGAGACTGTTTTTAGATGAAATTACTGACAAGATTTCAAAGAATGATGTTCTCTATACTCAAAGAAATGAAAGAAGAAATGAAAGGGTTCAGAGAGAAGAAAACAAAAGAATTAAAGAAGAAAACAAACTCCTGAAGAGAACACAGGAAACCAATTTAATGAAATAAAGAGGTCATTACAGGACATGAGTAAGGAAATAGAAATACTGAAGAAAAACCAGGCTGAAATCCTAGCTTTGAAGAACACAAGTCAGTGAAATAAAAAACTCTGTGGAAAATCTCACCAGTAGAATGGATGAAGGAGAGAACAGAATATCTAAACTAAAGACCAGGTGGCAGACCTAATACACTACAACAAAGAGAAAGACAAGCTAAAAGGTATGAATGGGAATCCCCAAATATCTGAGACACTGTGAAAAGATCAAACATAAGAATTCAGGGTATAAGCGGGCTTGGTGGCACATGCCTTTAATCCCAGCACTCAGGAGGCAGAGGATCACCATGAGTTCAAGGCCACCCTGAGATTGCATAGTTAATTCCAGGTCAGCCTGGGCCAGAGTGAGATTTCGAAACTCCAGAATTCAGGGCAGAAGGAGAAGTGTTTCCAGAGGCTTACTAGGTGTTATCCACAAAATCATAGAAGAAAAACTTCCCAAAATGGGAAAAGAAATGCCAATGCAGAGACAAGAAACTTTTAGAACACCAAACAGACAAAACCTAGAAAGATCCTCTCCTTGTCATGTTATAATTAAACTACTAAACACACAAACCAAAGAAAATATATTGAAAGCAGTTAGAGAGAAAAGCAATTGACCTTGAAAAGGAAACCCATCATGATCACAGCAGATTACTCAACACAAACTTGAAAAGCCAAAGGCTTGGAATGATGTATTCAAGTTCTGAAAGATAAAAACTGTCAGCAAGATTACTTCATCTACAAACTATCTATCAAATAGATGGAGAAATAAGGGATATTCCACAAGAAAGGCTAAAGGAATTTTAAAAGAAAGCTCTGCAAATACTTATGGTAACTGAAGAAAGCAAAACACACATAGCAGGAAATAGGAAAAAATAAACCATACTCAAATAACACTTAAAACAAGTGAGTAAAAGTGAAAACAGGAAGAACTACAAAACAAGAAGTATGGTGAGAATAAATACATATTTTTCAATAATAACTCTTAATATCAATGGCCTCAATGCCCCACCCAAAAGACACAGGCTTGCAGACTGGATTAAAAAGCAGGATCCTACCATCTGTTGCCTCCAGGAAACTCATCTCTCAATAAACGAAAGAAAGAAAGGTTGGAAAATGGTATTTCAAGCAAATGGGCCTAGAAAACAAGCAGGGTTGCTATCTAATTTCGAACAAGATGGACTTCAAACCAACATTAGTGATGAAAGATAAAAAGGTCACTTTATACTGATTAAGGAACACTCCAACAGGAGGACATATGTGCCCCTAACATGGGGGCTCCCAATTTCATCAAACAAACACTAGTAGACTTAAGGTCAGAGATAACTCCTAACACAATAGTAGTGGGTGACAATACCCCACTGTCATCACTTGACAGGTCTACCCAGCAAAAAATAAACAGAGAGACATCTGCATTAAATGATATCATGGAACAAATGGACCTAACAGATATATACAGAACATTTCATCAAATGCTGCAGAATATACATTTTCACAGCAGCACATGGAACATTCTCTAAAATAGACCATATAATAGGACACAAATTAAATCTTAAACAAATACAGGAAAATTCAAATAATCCCTTGTATGCTATCTGACCATAATGGGATTAAACTGCATATCATCAACAAGGACAGTTTTGGAAGTCTTATTTCACATCTCAGATGAGAGAGACTAAAGGGTGTAGGATTGGCTCTTGTATGGAAGGGGGTGGTGTGAATTAAAAGAAGAAAGAACCAGGGCTCAACCTAGGTTTACATGGAAAAACACCAATATGATCCCCTGGCCGTGTGAGGGTGAATGAAGCCTACACCTCCCTCATAGGTAAAGGTTATCCAGGTCAGTCTGACCAGCTGTTTAACTTCTTTGTGGGCAAAGCAGACAATTTAATGCTTCATAGGAGTAAGGCAACTGGCAGTGAAGAACAAGTGCAAACTAAGAAATCAGTATGATCCTGAAGAAGTGAGTATTTAGTGGTGAAGGACATCACAGGAGGAGATCAAAAAGAGAGTGGCAAGATTGAGTGTTTTTTTGTTTTGTTTTTGGTTTTTGAGGGGGTTTTCAGTGGTGGACATCAGGTGGCAAAGCAGATTTTTGTTTTTTGGGAAACCAAGCTTCAGGTGCATGCATTACAGTGCCTCAGTGCCACTCATACCCAAGGCAATCAGGCACTCGGAGCTGATGCCAATGTCGGACAGTGGAGCTGCAGTGGGTGGGCAGGTACCTGGGTGGCTGAGGAGGAGGAGAAAAGGAGAGGGGAGGAGGGCCATTTCAGCTCTTCTCCAAGAGCAGCCTAGGAAGTTCAGCAGGGAGAAGGAGAAGGAAGAAAGAGAGTGTCCTGACGCTGGAAAACTGAGCCAAAAGTCACCCCTTAGGGCTCAGTGAGCTGGAGAAAGAGAGTCCTGACATGTTGAGAATGCATCTTTCCCAAGACCTGGGTAGCTAGGAAAGGGTGAGGAGTATGGCCTGACCTACTAGTACAGTTTAGGAGAGGGGGGGGGGACAGAGAGAGAGAGAATATATCTTCTCTGAAAGCAGGCCAACCCATAAGGCACACTTACCAAGGAGAGGACAAGGGAAGACTTACAGGAGAGAGAAAGAGAGAAAGAGAGAGAGAAAGAATACCTCTGAGTGCAGACCAATCCAGGAGAGACACTTACCAAGGATCAGAGGATGAATGAAGAGAAGTGAACCTGAATCAATGGTGTGTGAGGAAGCCTGCACCTGGCTGGCTGCCTGGGCCATCAATGGGTCAGTGGAAGGTTGGTGGTCTGGTCAGGGGAAAGGAGGTCTGACTCCCCCCAAAAGGGCAAATGGGAACCTCGTATCTGAATCATGCATGGTACCATATGTAAGGTTCATGAATGAACAAAGACCACACATGACCACTCTGAGGCAGGAAAAGAGCTGCTTATTGGGGCCCAAGCTGTTGGACTGTCTCTCAGGAGGAGAGAGAGAGAGAGAGATAACATCTGGCATAATTCTAGATAGTTTGGGTTTTATAGTTTTTCTTTTGGGAGGGGGTACAAAGAACAAAGGACTAGGAATTCAAGGGAGAGCAGGGACCAAATGGAGAAGCTAATTAATCAGGGAAACAAAGACCAAAGATGTAATCAATCAGAGGATGAGTTACCATCAGAAGAGGTGCCAGGTTGTCTCTAAGATAAGATGGGTAGGAAAACTGTGGCCTAGGACACTGTTAGGTCAGGGGAGTGGGGTTAGGCCAATGTAAACATGTAAAGTTGTATCAGTCAGGCTGCTGTCATTCCCTTCCTTCATCTTAAGACTCTTGTCCTACCTAACATTATGTTTGTTGTTATTGTTGCATTTGTGATTATTTTCCTATAAAGGTAGGCAAGCTGCAAAAATAATATAATGGAGTTTCATTATTTTCTTTTGATTTGGGGTGACTACTTTGCCTATGTTGACAACATCAAAGTAATCTATAAAAATAGAAGTTCTGGGGCTGGAGAGAAAAACAGTGGTTAAAGGCTTGCCTCTAAGCATAACAACGCTGATTCCAATCTCAGTGGTTCCAATCTCCAGGTCCACATTTATCCAGATGCAAGCAAGGGTGCAATGCAATGCCACACTTGACCTCGAGGGGGCACACACATCTGGATTTTGTTCACAGCAGCTGAGAGGCTGCTGACATGCCCATCACTATCTGTCTTCCCCTCCCCTCTCTCTCTGTCTCTATCTGTGTCTCTCTCCAAAAAAAAAATATATAGACGCTCTGGAATGGTGTGGTAGTTTGAATGGATGGCCCCTAATTGATTCAGGAATTTTATTCAAGTTTCTAACTTAGTGTTACTGGGTGGATCCTAGGCTCCAGCCTAAGGTGTGGGGCTGTTTTGGAATTCCAGCCAAACCGATGTGAAAAGTCCTTGAGCTTTGCCTGGGTTTCTCAAGTGTTCTGCTTGTTTTTGGTGGTTTTTCTCTCTGCTTAACCTGTGAAAATGGGGCAAAAAAAACCACATTATGGAACTTCCACCTGATATGTAAGATATTCAAATAAAACCCTTCTTCCTCCCTGAAAACTGTGTCTGCTCTGGAAGTTCATCCCAGCAAGGGTGTGTACTGGGAAGAGGGTGGATCACAACAGCTGGACCCCTCAATCAGTAAAGTGATGTCTTAAACCCACCTCACCACTAAAGATCTCAAGAACCTGTCAGGTGTCCAAAAAATAAAAATGAACCCAAGCAAACACAAATATTAAAAAAGCAGGCGTTTATTCTGCATAGTCAGATAAAATGCTGGGGTCAACTAACTTGTACAAAAAAAGACCCGTGGAGGGCTTCTTAGCTCCTTGGAACAATCCAGCTAAAGGAATCACAATCAGGCATTTAGTCTTTTAACATGATTGTCACAATTCATAAAGCAAACTCTACTTGTGGGGTTTTTGTTTGTTTGTTTGTTTGTTTGTTTTTGGTTTTTTTCAAGGGTCTCACTCTGGTCCAGGCTGATCATCCAAACTATGTAGTCTCAGGGTGGCCTCGAACTCTCAGCGATCCTCCTACCTCTGCCAACAAGTGCTGGGATTACACAGCACCATTTCCACCCAAAATCTTGTACTTGTGTTCTTCTCATTGGCCAGGCTTAAGGTTTTCTAAAATAGATCATTTCACTGGGTGACAATGCCTCCATATTTTCAAGCAAGCAGCAGTTAAGTTGTACATTTTTGATTGGATATCAGGGCACAAGGGACATGTAATGCATATTAACAACAAAAAGTACACCAGGAATCCCTTTACCTCCTGGAAATTGAACAACACACTTTTAAACAATAAATGGGTTGTGGATGAAATAAGAATGAAATTGCAAAATTTGTAGAATTCAAACCAATGAGAACACATCATACCAAAACTTATAGGACACAATGAAGGCAGTCCTTAGGGGAAAAATCATGGCACTAAATGCCCTCATAACAAAAACTGAGAGATCCCAAATCAATAACCCTAACCATCCACCTAAAGGCATTGGAAAAGCTAGAAGAAGCCAACCCAAAAAGCTCAGACAGAAAGAAATAATTAAGATCAGAGCAGAAATTAATGAATTGGAAACTAAGAGGACAATTAAGAAAATTGATGAAACAAAGAGCTAGTTCTTTGAAAAAATTAACAACATTGATACACCTGGCCAATTTGATCAAGCAAAATAAGAAACACTTCAAATCAACAAAATTAGAAATTAAAAGGAGAGATCACAACAGATATGAGTGAAATAGGAAGAGTTATTAGGACTTATTTCAAAAACCTCTACTCCACAAAACAGAGAATATGGAGGAAATGGATGAATTCCTAGACACATACCACCTACCAAAGCTAAGCCCAGAGCAGATTAATTTCCTAAACAGACCATCACACCCTTTGAGATTGAAGAGGTGATCAAACACCTCCCAAAAAAAGTTCCCCAAAGTTCATGGAAGAACTGAAACCAATTTTCTCAAACTGTGCCACACAATACCCAGAACAGGAGAGATCCCCAACTCCTTCTATGAAGCTAGTATTACCTAATTCCAAAACCAGGCAGGGATGCCACAAGAAAAGAAGATTATAGGCCCATTTCTCTGATGAACATAGACTCAAAGATCCTGAACAAAATTCTTGCAAACCAGATTCAACATTACATCAAAGCATTATCCACCTTGATCAAGTAGGCTTCATCCCTGGAATGCAGGGTGAAGTTCAACATATGGAAATTGGTCAATGTAATACACCACATAAACAAGCTGAAACACAAAAACCACATGATCATTTCAATAGATGCAGAAAAGGCCTTTGACAAAATACAACATCACTTCATGATCAAAACATTGGAGAGAATAGGCATGGATGGCTCATATCTCAACATAATAAAGGCTATATATAAAGCACCTAAAGCCCAAGTAATTCTTAATGGGAGAGACTGAAGGAATTCCCATTGAGGTCAGGAACAAGGCAGGAGTGTCCACTCTCACCTCTGCTCTTCAAAATAGTGCTAGAAGTATTAGCTCAAGCAATAAGACAGGAGAAAGAAATCAAAGGGATACAAGTTGGTATGGAAGAAGTTAAGTTAGCCTATTTGCAGATGACATGATTCTATACATAAGTGACCAGAGAACTTCCATCTCAAAACTCTTAAAGGTGATTAGCACTTTCAACAAAGTAGGAGGATATAAGATCAATGCACAGAAATCAGTAGCCTTTCTGTATGCAAAAGACAAAAGAGACAGAAAAGAAATAACTAACATCACCATCCCATTTTCAATTGCAACAAAGAAAATAAAATACCTTGGAATAACATTAACTAAGGAAGTGAAATACCTATACAATGAAAACATAAAAACACTCAACAAAGAAATTGAGGAGGGCCTACAAAAATGCAAAGAACTCCCATGCTCCTGGATTGGTAGAATTAACATCATGAAAATGGCAATCTTACAAGCACTATATAGATTCAATGCAATGCCAATAAAAATCCCAACTTCCTTCTTCACTGAGATAGAAGAACTATCTCAAAATTCATATGGAAGGCAGAAGGCCTCGGATATCCAAGAATATCCTCAGCAAAGAAACACCTCTGGAGGCATCACCATACCTGATCTAAAGCTATACTACAAAGCCATTGTAATAAAAACAACATAGTACTGGCATAAAACAGGAGTATAGACCAATGGAACAGAATTGAAGACCGGACTTTGGGTCAAGTAACTGGTAGCTACTTGATATTTGACAAGGCCCTACCAACGCACAATGGAAAAGACAGCATCTTCAACAAATGGTGCTGGACAAACTGGACAACCATATGTAGGAAAATGAAACTCGACCCACACATCTCTCCATGCAAATAAATCAAGTCCAGATGGATCAAAGATCTTAATATAAAAATCAGAAAAACTACTACTGGAAAAAAAATAGGAGGAACCTTCCAGTGACATAGGAGTGGGAAAAGACTTCCTGAACAAAACCCCAGCAGCCCAGGAAATTAAACAATCACTCAACCATTGGGATCTCTTGAAGATGAACAGCTTTTCACTGAGCAAATATACTATAACCAAAGCCAGCAGATTACCCACAGAATGGGAGAATATTTTCACCAGCTAATCAACTGACAGAGGCCTAATTTCTAGAATCTACAAAGAACTCCAACGCCTAAACAATAAATCATCAAACAACTCACTCCAAAATGTGGCAGAGAACTGCACAGGGAGTTCTCAGAGGAAGAAATACAAATAGCAAACACATATTTAAGAAAATGTTCAGCATCCCTAATCATCAGGGAAATGCAAATTAAAACAACTATGAGATTCCACCTTACCCCAGTAAGGATGGCTAACATTAAAAAAACAATGAAAACAAATGCTGTTGAGGCTGTGGAAAAATAGGAACAAGTTTTCACTGCTGGTGGGAATGTAAAATGGTTCAACCATTATGGAAAGCTATATGGAGACTCCTGAAAAGGATGACCGTAGACCTACCAATGGATCCAGCTATTCCCTTACTGGACATATACCCTAAAGGCTCCAAGCCTCAGATCA
Source organism: Orientallactaga sibirica (assembly GCA_036365145.1). Taxonomy (NCBI): domain Eukaryota; kingdom Metazoa; phylum Chordata; class Mammalia; order Rodentia; family Dipodidae; genus Orientallactaga; species Orientallactaga sibirica. Next base: position 15,581 of record JAEOAD010002638.1, read on the forward strand.
GAGACATTTGCTCAACCATGTTCATAGCTGCTCAATTCATAATAGCAAAAGAAGCTGGGAATCAACCCCAGTGTCCATCACTAGATGAATGGATAACAAAGATGTAGTATATCTATACTATGGCATTCTACGTAGCAGTGGGAAAGAATAAATAAGAAAATTTGAAAAAAAATGGTCAAACATGGAACAGATCATCCTCAGTGAGCTCACCCAAGCACAAAAGATAATTGTTGCATGGTCTCGTTTATCTGTCGCTCCTAACCTGAATCCATTGAGATGCTGCCAAACTTAATAAGCTCTCTGAGGACCAGACAAGAGGGATGGGGAGGGGATGGAGGAAGGTAAGGTGGGAGGAATGATAAGGTGGGAGGGAGGACAAGGGGGGAGATACAAATAGGGACCCAAAGGAATGATACTATAAAACCCTTTATTCTGAAAAACAAAACTAAAACATTGATCCTTCAGTAGGCTCTGCAGAGGAACAACTGAACCACAGGAAACTGGAGAGAGCATCATGAAGGCCAACCTTAATCTTTTCCTGCTTCTCTCTCTCTCTCTCTCTCTCTCTCTCTCTCTCTCTCTCTCTCTCTCCTCTTCTCTCTCTTTTTCTTTTATATTATCTTTTTATTTCGATCTTTTTCCTCCTCACCCTAGGTGCAGATTTATAACTCCCAGTGCCACAAGGTTAACTTCCATAATGAGCTGTTGATCCCTACACCTACAATGTTTCCCCCAAAGACAGATTTCTGTCAGAGTTCTTGTGACCCACAAAGGTTAATGGTAAGACCCTACTGTCGAAGACAGCATATGTGTGTGAGACCAACACATGGAGAGACCTGGCCAGAATCTGGAAGAAGGTCAGTCCCCAGACAGTTAGCTAGTCTAGTGCCAGAGGGTGCTACATGAGCAACTGGGGAAATGGCTAACATCTGTCAAACAACTTGCAGTATAAGATACCCAGCGGGAAACAACCTGACATAATGCTAAAACAAGTGCAGTAGTGGCACACAGCCATGGTAGGTAACCAACTGCTCTTGATTTGGCTAATAGATCCACTCAGTGGAATGGAACTCATTTCTGGAACTGGGAAATAAGTCAAAACAGGTACAAAAAATGAGCTCAGTTAGCAAGATCAAGACCACCAAATATGGGCTAGGGAGCCTATGCCTGCTAATTCCCTCCAAAATATCGGTCCAATCTCCAGGTCCCACTCTCTCCATTGGAGAATTGACGCATCTTTTTCAGATGGACAACAAACCTGAAGGGAGGATTGCCAATCCCGTTTCAGCCAAGGCTGCTGGTAAAACCATCTAGAGCAATGTGGGGATAGGCAAGAATACTGTCGTTCTTGTGTCTCTCGGCACCAGAAAAAGGCTAAAGAGATAAACACAGTCTCAACTCCAACTAAGCCAAATATGTCAGCTAGAAGAGAGCCAAACCATATCAATTCCCTCCAAAACATATATGGTCATCCCTTCAATGTGGCTAACTTCTTTTCATTGAAGAGGGGCAGAAAGAATTTTAGAGCCACAAGTTGGGCAGCAAACCTGAGCCTACCCCAAGAGAACTCAGTAACCACCCCCACAATGGGACCCATTCTGAAACCATAGAACCCTTTGGAGAGGGAGGACAGAGGAGAAGAGGATTCATGGCCAACACTATGACCAGAAAAATCAGAATAATATAAATAAAAATAAATTATGGAAAACCTAAGCCAGATAGTTCACAAGTAAACAATTTCCCCAAAGTTTCACACTTAAGGCCTTGTAAAAAGAATGTACAAGGAAAACCAAAAGGGGCAGCAATGGAAGAAATAATAAAGATTAGGGCAGATATTAATGAAAGAGAATTTTTTAAAAATCAAACAACTCTTGAAACATAGTTGGTTCTTTGACCCCATTCCCAAGATTGATAAACCCTTTGCAAATCTGACAAGAAGAAGAGAGAACAATGGAAAATTAATAAAATTGGATTGCTGGGCATGGTGATAAATGCCTTTAATCCCAACATTTAAAAGACAGAAAGTAGGAGGATTGCTGTGAGTTGGTTCCACCCTGGATAAACAAGATTGAGTACAGCCTGGTCAGAATGAGAACATACCTCAAGGGACAAAAATTAATAAGGTAAATTAGAGATGAAAAGGCACCTTTACAACAGATACCAAACAAAACTCAGAAAATCATAAGGACATACTATAGAATATATATCCCTCTAAGTTTGAAAATCTGAAGAAATGGATGATTCCCTTCATTCATATGACCTACCAAATTTAAATCAAGATGAGATAAACCATTTAAATAGAACTATAAAAGTATGGAGATTCAAGAAGTTATAAAAAGTCTTCCAACTAATAATTGTTAGATGGATTCACTGGTGAATTTTCTGACTTTTATGTAAGTTTTAATAAGAATTCTTCTGGATAATTCACTGGTTTTAATAAATTAGAAATTGAAGAATTTTATAAATGTTTCCTTCTATATATTTAAAACTATACCCTTAACAAAAACTGGACAATGACAAAACATTTTTAAAAAAACAGATCATTATTCTCCTTCATGAACAAAGATGCAAAAATTCTCAACAAAATACTGGCAAACAGAATACAAGAATATATCAGAAAGATTATTCACCCCTTACAATAGGCTTTATCCCAGTCCAGGCAGGGATGGTTCAACATATGCAAATGCATAAATAATAATACACCATAAAATGGTCTGAAGGACAAAAATGACATGGTTTTCTCAATAGATGCAGAAAGGGCATTTGACAGGCCAACACCCCCTTCATGGTAATTTAGCTTTCATGGAAACTGGGACTGCATCTCAAACTTTATCTAAAATAAAAAAGCTATTTATGACAAACCTACAGCCAACATAATACTAAATGGGGGAAAAAACTTAGCTTTTCCACTAACAAAACAAACAAGACAAAATTGCCACTTTCCCAGTTTTATTTAATATAGTGCAAAAGTCTTAAACAAAATATTGACAAACACTCATAAAGGGATACAAATTGGAAGGGGAGACCTCAAATTATCATGATTTGCAGATGATATAATTCTATACATAAGGACCCTAAAGACTCTACAAGCAAACTGTGGTGATAAACACTTTTGCAATGTAGACCTAGTACAAAATAAACAAACAGAAAGATTATAGCTTTTCAAATACACTAACAACAAACATGCAGAGGATGAAATCAGGAATCTCTCCATTCACTATTGTCTCAAAAAATAAAATAAAATACCTTGGAATAACAAAAATCACATGATCATCTGAAGTATCTCTACAATGAGACATTTAAAACACTCAATTGGCCAAAGGGCCAAAAGATTACAAGAAAATGGAAAAATATAAGGAACATGTCTCTTGGATTGGAAGAATCAATACTGTGAAAATGTCAATCTTACATAATACTAAATCTAAATATTTAACTATGGGATTAAAAGGAAGATAGCATTCTTAGAAATAAAAAACAGGACTAAATTCATAGCTAATGTAAAACCTCGAATAGCCAAAACAATTTTGGGCAACAGGGCCTAGGCTGGTGGAACCATATACCCGATTTTTAAGTTATATTACAAAGCCAAAGTAATTAAAAGGGCCTGGTACTGGCAAGGAGACAGACATGTAGATCAATGGAACAAAGAGACCCAAATATTAATCCAGGCAGCTACAGCCACCTGATTTTGACAAAAGTGCCAAAATCTTCATTGGGAGAAAAGAAAAGCCTCTTCATAAAAGTGCTGATAAAAACTGGATATCTATATAAAGGGATAAAAATAGATCCTTGTCTTTAAAGGACCTAACAACAGTCAAGTCAAGTGGATCAGAGAATCTCTCAGATCTGAAACTACCTAAACTGCTAGATACAAAATAAACTTAAACATGTAAATGAAGGACCTCTACAATGTGACTTTCTGAACTGAAGACAAAATACAGAAGACACAAAATAAAACCACTAATCTCCTGGACTAAAAATAATATGACAAATTCAATAAGCAACAAAAAACTTTCTAACATTTAGTTACAATATTATTTTTAAAATCAAGGTGAGACAGAGAAGATCAATGGGCGGAAAAACAATCCTAAGCTGCTGGAAAACAGGAACAAACCTTGACAATGCCAAAACAATTTTACCACAAAAATCAGGCACATTTAATGCAATTTAGTTGCATTAAAATCAACATGGGACTGGCAAAAGGACAGACAGTAGATCAATGGAGGCTGGACCCAAAATTAAAAGGAGGCACAAACAGCCACTGATTTTTGACAAAATGCAAAAATTTTCGTTGGAGAAAAGATAGCCTCTTCCAATCAAGTGGTGCTTACCACTGGACATCTGTATGTAAAGGATAAAAATAGATCCTTGTCTCTCTACAAGGACAAGAATCAAGTCCAATCATCATGGAACAGAATATCAGACCTGAAATGTTAAACCAATTTCTAAAGCCACCTGAAACCCTTCAACATAATGGCAAAGGCAAGGACTTTCTGAATGTAACCCCAATTTCTCAACAAAGGACACTAATCAACCACTGGGACATCCTTCAAATCAAAAGCTTTTTGTACAGCAATAGGACACTGTGAATATAGCAAAAAAGACAACTTTCCAAATGGGAGAAAAAGGACATAATATCAGATAAGTTAATCAGAATACTAAGAACTCAAAAAAAAAACAGAATAATAAATCCCTTCAGTAAATTCTGGCTATGGAATTAAATAGAGTTCTCAAGAATACAGATGGCATATAAATATCAGGGTGTTCCACCACCTTAGCCACCACTGAAATACAAATTAAAACCACTTTGAGATTTCATTTACTCCAAAGGACACTGTACCATCAAGAAAACAAGAGACAACCTTAGATGTGGGAGAAACTTCCACACTGTTGCCAGCTATAATCTGGTCAGCCATTGTTAATATCCAGAATATTCAAAGAACTCAAAAAACATTTACCATATGATCCAGCAAGAACTCCTAGGCATAAAAATAAGACTCTTCTCACTACCTTAGAGACACCTGCACAGCCATACAGATGCTGCTCTATAAACAATAGCAAAATGGGTTCCAGCAGATGTTATCACTGAAATACATATTAAAACCACTTTGACATTTCATTTCACTCCTGTCAGAAGTAAGAAAATCAAACAGTTATGGAGGAAGGATATTATTTGTGGAAGCTTACAGATCAGGGAAGTTCCATAAGGCAGGAAAAGCGGCCTGCTCTTCACAGGGCCAGCAGAGAGAGAGAAACCAACCAGCCACCACAGCACACAGGCAAAACTACAGCCAAAGGTCACTGGCACACTTCAGGAACTCCTGCTAGGCACATTTGCATATCTTATGCACTGAGTTGTGAACTAGAACCAAAAATCCAATGTAGAAGCCAGTAAGCTGGTGGAAATTCTATAAGGGAGGGAGGAGAGGAAGGACCCAAGTGGATGGTATTGTACATATGTAAGTGAAGAGAACCAACTACAGGGAGGAGAAAGGCCTAAAGCAAGGCCATGAGAGAGAATTCATAAAAGAAGTGCAAAGGAGGTCAATAAAAATTCAAGATAGTCTGAATAAGACTTACGTAAACCTAGTTTTGAATAATGGCATATCCAGAAAGCTATAGATTGTTACTAGAAAATTTTCAGTGCCTGAGATGGGATACCTTCCAGTGAGTTGTTGGCCATGGAGTCTCAGTAGCCTCCCAAAACATTAAAGGCTATTGCCAAGGTCCTTGCGTTTCCCCGAGCAGATGGTAAGACCTTATTGCTAAGACATCTCTTGCCTGAAACTGAGTCACTGAAAACAGCTGGTGCTGAGAAGAAAACCTTCTCCTGTAGACCAGCCAACTGAAACCTGGAAATAGCCTGGCTGCATGCAGCTGTATGGGAAGACAGAAGTCATCATGATGAAAACAGTAGACACTGGAAAAATCCAAGTTTGGCCAGACAGGCCCAATGACTGAACAGGTGCAATGATGACGTGTCTGCTCTTGGGAGACCAACTGCTACCTAATTGGACTGAAGGTCACTCTATGGGGAGAATACATACTGGTACTGAAAAAAAGTAATCAAGAAGTCTATGGTATGGGAGGTCATGGAGGCCTTAGAGGTGTAAGCCTGCTCTTGTCTAGAGAGCTTCTCTTTAGATGATGATGACCACTGTGATGACCCCAAAGGCAACATGTTGCTGAAAAGAGAGGGACAGAGGAGTGTCAGCACTGAAACATCTCTGTCACCTCAAGGCTCAGGGCCATTGCAGAAGAGGGCAGAAAGAATGCTTAGGCAAAGGAAAGTCGACTTCTTATAGTACAACTGGCAGACAGAAATTGGCCTTGATATCACTGACTTTTCAGTGTCTTAATACCTTCGCAAGACCCTCATAATAGGAGAAAAAGATGATGACATCAAATTAAAGAGAGACTAATGGAGAGATGGAGAGATGTGACGGAGAATAAGTTCTGAAGGGAATGGGGAAGGGAGGAAATATCATGGTTTATTGTCTGTAAGTACAGGAAGTTGTCAATAAAAAATTCCAAAAGACAAGAATTGCCTTCAATCTCCTCTTGTTCAACATAGTTCTTGAAGCCAACAAAAGCAATAACAGAGAAAGAGTTAAAAAGAAAAAACATGAAAGGAAAAATAAAGCTATTCATATTTGCAGATGACATGATTCTATATATTAAGCAACCCTAGATTCACCAGCTCTTAGATTTAATAAACACGTTCAACAAAGTTACAAGATGTAAAATCAACACACTAAAATCTACCCCGTGATACATATTCCAACAATGAATTTTGAGAAAATAACCAATCCCATTCTGATTGCTTCCCACCAAATAAGAACCTACAAGTAAGCCTCACCAAGGATGTGAAGATTTCTACAAATGAAACTTTAAAACACTGAAAGAAAATATCAA